>OZ035989.1:0-5000 GCA_964035005.1 Erebia palarica
TAAGCAGCGTTTTCGCGACGCTCCGCGAACAAAAAATCGTTTTGGTGGTATAGTTAGTAAAAAACCACACAAGTTATATATCCACGTGTGCGCGCAGCCGAGCGCTACATGACTGTGAAAAAATTTTGCAGATCAGACTTGTTTTCGCGAAGATAGACACATCTAAGTGAATTTTTCAACAGTTTTTCGCATGCGGCTTCTTTTTTATCGCGACAAGTGGTGAATATAAAAGTGCTGTTCGGTGTGCTTTAGGCAGGCGCAGACCCTTTGCAAGTTTGGGATTTTTCCTGCAGTGCGCCCTGCCACTAGAGCCCGAAAACCACTGTTTTGGGGCCACAAAAACAGTTTTCCGCGAATAACTATTTAACAAGATCGAGGACATAGTGTTTTTCTTATTTCAGTGGATCAGGGATCGGGCACCCTATCGACCTACCAAGTTTCAAATTTTTCTGCCTAGCGGTTAAAAAGTTATAGAGATTTTTCTAAATTTGACCGTTAGGTAAAAACTTGGTTCTACGGTGGATAGGATTGATCTACAGTGTGAGTGTAGTTAACGACCACAGAACTAGGAAAAGGACACATTGTGCACTCGTCTACCACAAAAGTTCAGGGGGTGAGGCCATTTTCCCTTTTATTTCCCACCTACTTTTCTTTACTCCAACTTTTACACTCTATATTCCCTAGCCCCAATTATATAAAATTATATATTTTACATATTTGTATTAAGCACCTATCCTAGTATATTGCCTGAAAATTTCAAGCATCTAGCTATTATAGTTAATTAGCTATTACACTTTTACTACACAAGGGAATTTGTCAAAAATATTTTTTTAAACCAGTTGCCCATTTGGGGGGGTTCCCGTGGTCGGATTCCCTCCAAATTTGGGGGCAGGCACTTTTTTGGTCTCACCTCTCAATATTTACTTTTAAATTTCTTAAATCAACTAAGACAAAAAAGTCAATTTTCAAATTACGAGATTATTTTACAAATTCTTAGAAAATCTATATCTTATTAGTTTATGTACTAATTTTGTTGCGGTTTTCTTATATATTAATACTTTTCGAGTATCTATCATATTCTATCAATAAAAAACCGCATCTATAAATATTACTATTTTCTCAGTTTTTCCCGATTTTCAAACTCAGAAAAACCGCTTAAAATCGATTACTCGGCTTCCAGTCGGTTAATCTTTAAGCGGTTTTCACAGTAATGTGTATTTTATTGTTATCTATCACCTGAGACACTCAAACCCCCCTTACACCCCCAACCCGCACCCCCCCTCCCACCCCCCTCACCCCCCTTCAACTGTGTGCACGGACAATCTTTTGTGAGCTGAAACAGACATTCAAAATGATTAGGACCCCTACTAAGCAGCCTGGATCAGGCCGAGATTCTCCTGCACCTGCTCCTACACTATCGCCGATGCCCCCCACTCCACCGAGGGAGCATGTAAAGGACATACAGACTTTCATGACAATGATCACCGCCCTCACCGCGTCCATTATCAAGGCCGTGCATGAGGGCAAAAGTGTAACCTCGGCAAATAAGAAGATAATTGTTTCTACGGCAGAGGAGATTCGCAGAGCGACTCACGCTCTGACCATAGCCTCCCTGCCAACACATACGGCTTCAACATCGACATCACTATCACCACCATCACAATCGTCTCCTCCAGGAGATTCTCACTCAGACTGCTCTGCGGAGCTGGGAGAGATAAAGACCCTGGTGTCCGAGGTACGAGAAGACTTTCAGAAATTAAGAGCAGAACTGCAGGCTGGACGTGCCTACCCAGGCTCCAACGTCGGCGGGAACCCGTCCTATGCACAAGCGACAGCTACCAATAAGCCAAGGGCGACAACATCGATGGCAACAACCCCCCGCCCCTTAATGAACACTCACAAGTTTACTCAACCAATCAAATCCATACCAACACCTTCGATCTCGACTGCGACCAAGACTAAAAAGACTACGCATGCAATTATCGTCACAACCAAATCCCGGGTTAACAGTAGGCAGGAGGCGGTCTCCGCGTGGAGGGAGGCCATTAGCTTCAAACAAGCCACTTATGCGCCAGCTAGGGTGCGACCACTCTCCGGGAGCAAGCTTAGGGTCGAGTTCGAGACTCCCGAACAGCGGGACGAGACACTGGCCAGACTTAGGGATTCGAGTAGGGTAACGGCGGAGCCTGCGAGGAGAACACGTCCCATGTTAATCCTCAAAGGCATTTCAAAGGACGTTACAGCGGAGGAGCTGGTTCAGCTACTCAAGCGCCAGAACCCGGGGGTCGGCGATCCAGACCGCGATGATGATATTGTATTGCGTTTCATTCGCGATAATAAGAACCCAAAATTATACAATGCGGTTATGACCGCCGAACCCAGCACATGGAAAAAGGCAATTGAGATGGAACGCGTCAACATCGACCATCAGAGGGTAAGAGCACTTGAATTCACCCCGTTCATACAGTGCCGCGAGTGCCTACAATTCGGCCACACCAGTAAGAACTGCGACAGGGGGGCATCCAAGACTTGCGCTTACTGTGCCTGCACGGGCCACACACAGACAGACTGTCCCGAAAAAGAGAGGAGGGCATCACCCAAGTGTTTTAACTGCGCACAACGCAATCAAAAATTTAATACCAGGAGTGACGAGGCGCACAGCGCCAACTCATCCTCCTGCCCAATTTTGCGTGCCGTGAGAAAGCGAGTAGAATCCAACGTTGACTATGGAGTATAACGCCCGAATAGACATAATTCAGTGCAACCTGGACCGCTCAAAGAGCTGCCTCCAGGAATTCACTCGCTTTTTCATGGCGAGCAATCACTCCTTTGCCCTGATCTCCGAACCCTATACGGGCGCCGGAATCGAGGTAAAGCCCATACACGGACTGCAGATTTTTCAATTCCCGGCCCCAACAAAAACAGGGTCAAGGCCTGTATCTTGTCCAAAACCGATTCCCCTGCTGCCATAGGCCTCTCTCAATTCTCATCTGCCAATTTGTGTGTGGTGCAGCTAAGCGTGGGATCGCGGAGAGTCTACCTCGCTTCAGTATATGTAGAACCGGGGGAGGACAATCGGCACTCTCGCGGGGGTCGAAAGCTTCATGGGTCAGATTGGGGGCGCTGGCTGCATTGTTGGGGGTGACTTCAACGGCTGGCATCCGCTCTGGGGCAGCAAAACTGCGAATGACAGGGGAAAAGCGGTCGTCGAAATTGCGTACGGACGGGATTTGTACGTGTGCAACGTCGGCGATACTCCCACGTTCGAAACAGTCACGCACGGTAGGGCCAGATCGTCCATCGTGGACATAACCCTCGCGACCGGGAATATCGCGGACTGGATCGTCGGCTGGAGGGTCAACCTTGAGGGTTGCCCTTCCTCTCAGCATAATGCAGTAGAGTTTGCTCTAACGTTAGACCATGAATTGGACAGACCTACTGACGGAACATCGACCTTTAAATATAAGAGCGAGAAGGCCCAGTGGGCCGAATTTAAGGCCTCATTACATACACGCATCTCACTCGCGGACACACTCGATCACGATATAAACAACATGAACACCACACAGATAGACACATTTATCGATCATATCACAGACATCATTCAAACAGCGTGTCAGGATGCGATGCCAGTAAAAAAGCCAGGGGGGCGTCACAAACCTCCCTGGTGGACAGACACTCTTGAAACCCGAAAGAAGGAAGTCATTGAGCTGCATCGCAGACTGCATATCGCATCAAAACACAATTACGACACAGACCAACAAAACAATATACAAGCACTAGCAGAGGAACTCTCTTCACTGAAGATATCCTACGCTAATGAAATCAGGGAGGCCTCCTCAAACAACTTCAGGGAGTTCTGCAACATGCAGTCTAAGGAGAATGTTTGGTCCCTCACCAACAGACTCTTGAAGGACCCCAATCCGAAGAGAGCTCCCATCACTTTACAGACAAATACAAACACTCACACAGCGGATGGCAAGGAGACGGCTCGAGCGTTACTTGACCACTTCTTTCCGGACGACCTCAGCACACACGACACTCATCCAAGACACACTGAACTGCGACAGAAAACACACAACACACCAGACACTGACGATGATCTTCCGTTTGCCAAGGAAGAGGTGCTGGAACTCTTAGGGCTCATGAGTCATAAGAGAGCGCCGGGGCTGGACAATCTCACGTCGGACATATGTTACCAATTTGCGGCTGCGTACCCGCAATTGATAACGGATGTCATGAACAGATGTTTAGCTCTGCAGCACTTTCCGAGCAAATGGAAGACGGCGTACATTAAGATCATCCCAAAACCGGGCAAAACCAATTACACATCCATTGACTCACATAGACCAATCGGACTCATCCCTGTATTTGGCAAACTGCTGGAGAAACTGTTCATAAAGCGAGTAACTTTTGCGCTCGACCAACGCGGCACCAACAATCCGCTTCAGTTCGGTTTTAAAGAACAAAAGAACACAGTGATGGCCATAGATGCGGCGCTCACGAGAATCCGGCGAGCCAAAGCTAGCGGGAAACTTGTGATGGCGGTATCTCTGGATATCAAGTCGGCGTTCAATAATGCATGGTGGCCAGCATTACTGGAGCGTTTACGGGTGTCAGGCTGCCCGCGCAATGTGTTCGGACTAATTCAGGACTACCTGACAGACAGGATGGTAATCTTAGATCACGCGGGGGCCAGGGCCACTAAGTTTATGACCAAAGGGTGCGTTCAGGGCTCTGCCTGTGGACCCATCCTTTGGAACCTTATCTTGGACGAGCTCCTCGGCACACAGCTCCCGGCAGGGTGTCACATACAGGCGTATGCGGACGATGTGCTCCTTGTCACTCAAGCGAAACACCTTGATACTCTCCAGGAAATTACGAACAAGGCTCTGAGGACCATCTCCGACTGGGGGAGGAGTGTCAAGCTCACCTTCGGCCCGTCCAAAACGCAGCTCGTGGCGTTCACAAAAAAGGCTGAAGCAGCTCGAGTTGAAATG
>OZ035989.1:10000-37500 GCA_964035005.1 Erebia palarica
ACCTAACCTAACCTAACCTAACCTAACCTAACCTAACCTAACCTAACCTAACCTAACCTAACCTAACCTAACCTAACCTAACCTAACCTAACCTAACCTAACCTAACCTAACCTAACCTAACCTAACCTAACCTAACCTAACCTAACCTAACCTAACCTAACCTAACCTAACCTAACCTAACCTAACCTAACCTAACCTAACCTAACCTAACCTAACCTAACCTAACCTAACCTAACCTAACCTAACCTAACCTAACCTAACCTAACCTAACCTAACCTAACCTAACCTAACCTAACCTAACCTAACCTAACCTAACCTAACCTAACCTAACCTAACCTAACCTAACCTAACCTAACCTAACCTAACCTAACCTAACCTAACCTAACCTAACCTAACCTAACCTAACCTAACCTAACCTAACCTAACCTAACCTAACCTAACCTAACCTAACCTAACCTAACCTAACCTAACCTAACCTAACCTAACCTAACCTAACCTAACCTAACCTAACCTAACCTAACCTAACCTAACCTAACCTAACCTAACCTAACCTAACCTAACCTAACCTAACCTAACCTAACCTAACCTAACCTAACCTAACCTAACCTAACCTAACCTAACCTAACCTAACCTAACCTAACCTAACCTAACCTAACCTAACCTAACCTAACCTAACCTAACCTAACCTAACCTAACCTAACCTAACCTAACCTAACCTAACCTAACCTAACCTAACCTAACCTAACCTAACCTAACCTAACCTAACCTAACCTAACCTAACCTAACCTAACCTAACCTAACCTAACCTAACCTAACCTAACCTAACCTAACCTAACCTAACCTAACCTAACCTAACCTAACCTAACCTAACCTAACCTAACCTAACCTAACCTAACCTAACCTAACCTAACCTAACCTAACCTAACCTAACCTAACCTAACCTAACCTAACCTAACCTAACCTAACCTAACCTAACCTAACCTAACCTAACCTAACCTAACCTAACCTAACCTAACCTAACCTAACCTAACCTAACCTAACCTAACCTAACCTAACCTAACCTAACCTAACCTAACCTAACCTAACCTAACCTAACCTAACCTAACCTAACCTAACCTAACCTAACCTAACCTAACCTAACCTAACCTAACCTAACCTAACCTAACCTAACCTAACCTAACCTAACCTAACCTAACCTAACCTAACCTAACCTAACCTAACCTAACCTAACCTAACCTAACCTAACCTAACCTAACCTAACCTAACCTAACCTAACCTAACCTAACCTAACCTAACCTAACCTAACCTAACCTAACCTAACCTAACCTAACCTAACCTAACCTAACCTAACCTAACCTAACCTAACCTAACCTAACCTAACCTAACCTAACCTAACCTAACCTAACCTAACCTAACCTAACCTAACCTAACCTAACCTAACCTAACCTAACCTAACCTAACCTAACCTAACCTAACCTAACCTAACCTAACCTAACCTAACCTAACCTAACCTAACCTAACCTAACCTAACCTAACCTAACCTAACCTAACCTAACCTAACCTAACCTAACCTAACCTAACCTAACCTAACCTAACCTAACCTAACCTAACCTAACCTAACCTAACCTAACCTAACCTAACCTAACCTAACCTAACCTAACCTAACCTAACCTAACCTAACCTAACCTAACCTAACCTAACCTAACCTAACCTAACCTAACCTAACCTAACCTAACCTAACCTAACCTAACCTAACCTAACCTAACCTAACCTAACCTAACCTAACCTAACCTAACCTAACCTAACCTAACCTAACCTAACCTAACCTAACCTAACCTAACCTAACCTAACCTAACCTAACCTAACCTAACCTAACCTAACCTAACCTAACCTAACCTAACCTAACCTAACCTAACCTAACCTAACCTAACCTAACCTAACCTAACCTAACCTAACCTAACCTAACCTAACCTAACCTAACCTAACCTAACCTAACCTAACCTAACCTAACCTAACCTAACCTAACCTAACCTAACCTAACCTAACCTAACCTAACCTAACCTAACCTAACCTAACCTAACCTAACCTAACCTAACCTAACCTAACCTAACCTAACCTAACCTAACCTAACCTAACCTAACCTAACCTAACCTAACCTAACCTAACCTAACCTAACCTAACCTAACCTAACCTAACCTAACCTAACCTAACCTAACCTAACCTAACCTAACCTAACCTAACCTAACCTAACCTAACCTAACCTAACCTAACCTAACCTAACCTAACCTAACCTAACCTAACCTAACCTAACCTAACCTAACCTAACCTAACCTAACCTAACCTAACCTAACCTAACCTAACCTAACCTAACCTAACCTAACCTAACCTAACCTAACCTAACCTAACCTAACCTAACCTAACCTAACCTAACCTAACCTAACCTAACCTAACCTAACCTAACCTAACCTAACCTAACCTAACCTAACCTAACCTAACCTAACCTAACCTAACCTAACCTAACCTAACCTAACCTAACCTAACCTAACCTAACCTAACCTAACCTAACCTAACCTAACCTAACCTAACCTAACCTAACCTAACCTAACCTAACCTAACCTAACCTAACCTAACCTAACCTAACCTAACCTAACCTAACCTAACCTAACCTAACCTAACCTAACCTAACCTAACCTAACCTAACCTAACCTAACCTAACCTAACCTAACCTAACCTAACCTAACCTAACCTAACCTAACCTAACCTAACCTAACCTAACCTAACCTAACCTAACCTAACCTAACCTAACCTAACCTAACCTAACCTAACCTAACCTAACCTAACCTAACCTAACCTAACCTAACCTAACCTAACCTAACCTAACCTAACCTAACCTAACCTAACCTAACCTAACCTAACCTAACCTAACCTAACCTAACCTAACCTAACCTAACCTAACCTAACCTAACCTAACCTAACCTAACCTAACCTAACCTAACCTAACCTAACCTAACCTAACCTAACCTAACCTAACCTAACCTAACCTAACCTAACCTAACCTAACCTAACCTAACCTAACCTAACCTAACCTAACCTAACCTAACCTAACCTAACCTAACCTAACCTAACCTAACCTAACCTAACCTAACCTAACCTAACCTAACCTAACCTAACCTAACCTAACCTAACCTAACCTAACCTAACCTAACCTAACCTAACCTAACCTAACCTAACCTAACCTAACCTAACCTAACCTAACCTAACCTAACCTAACCTAACCTAACCTAACCTAACCTAACCTAACCTAACCTAACCTAACCTAACCTAACCTAACCTAACCTAACCTAACCTAACCTAACCTAACCTAACCTAACCTAACCTAACCTAACCTAACCTAACCTAACCTAACCCAAGCAGTTAAACGTGGTCCAGCGAGGCTTTGCGCAGAAGCTGTGCAGGGCATACCGTACCACCTCTCTGAACTCGGCGCTGTTGCTCGCCGGGATACTCCCTCTCGACTTGCGCATCCGCGAAGCCGCGGCCCTGTACGGCGCGAGGAGAGGGGTGCGCCAGCATGCAATAGGAGATCGGGAGGTGGAGCGGATGTCTTCGGCTTTGCAGTCCCCGCATCCTGCTCAGCATATCGACTTGGAGTTCAAGTGTCTGGTGGACCAGGAACAACTCATGGACAATAACAGCCATGATTTTAACATCTTCACAGACGGCAGCAAGATTGAGGGCAAGGTGGGCGCGGCACTATCCGTATGGAGTGGAGCCGCCGAAACCAAAACCCTCAAGCTTGCTTTGCCGTCTTTTTGCACGGTCTACCAGGCGGAACTCCTGGCGATATGCAGGGCGATGCGGATGGCCGCAGACAACTTGACCAGATCAGTTGGAATTTATTCTGACTCCTTGTCGGCACTTCAAACGGTAATTAATCCGGAGGCCCTTCATCCCCTGGCCGTCGAAGCGCGGGACCATCTGCGCAGGGCTTTGCTCCGGGACAAACATGTAAGTTTGTTCTGGATCAAAGCCCACGCAGGGCTAGAGGGCAACGAACGTGCCGACTATCTGGCCAAGGAAGCTGCGTTAAAGTCAAAGCGCGCTTTTGATTACGATAGCTGCCCGGTTTCATTCATCAAGCGAAGCATTCGTATGCAATCGCTTTATGAATGGAACCAGCGGTACCGAGCTGGTGAAACGGCAGGAGTCACCAGGGTTTTCTTCCCTGATGCGATAGCCGCATACAGGATCATCGGCAAAGTAAAGGTGGACAGATTTGTGACCCAGGTGTTAACGGGGCACGGCGGATTCTCCGAGTACTTGCACCGCTTCAAGTGCAAGGAGAGTCCGTCGTGTGTCTGCGACCCTGGATGTTCCGAGTCTGTCCTCCACGTCATTCTGGACTGCCCTGCCCACGACTATGATAGATACAACGTAGAATGCCAAATTGGGACTAAATTGAACAGAATTACAGTCTCAGAGATCATCAAAAATGTTAAATACAGAGACTGTTTCCTGGAATTTTGTAAAAAATTATGTATAATTGTTAATGATAGAAATAAGGTGTAAAATAATATGTTATGTAGATATAGTGAGTATATTTGTAATAACATATAAGTAACTGTAATTAATTGTAGGAACATAGTTTGGTTTAAATTGTAAGAATAAAATTTTTGTTAAAAATAGGATAAGAAATTTGTAAATAAAAATAAAAGCTTGTTACCCCAACCCCAGTCACATCCCCAGTCACATCCCCAGTCAATCCCAAAGTAGTGTAGTTAAAGTAGATGGGAATTTACCCACAGTGTGCATGTAGATGGATGAAAGAAAGAAACGGTATGAAGAACGAAAGTGCGAGAGGCATAAATGATAGAACTAGAATGAAAGAGTATTAATTAAAACTGTAAATAAAGTCTCCTTCCCCCATGTTGGAGGTACATTAAATATTAAAAAAAAAAACCTAACCTAACCTAACCTAACCTAACCTAACCTAACCTAACCTAACCTAACCTAACCTAACCTAACCTAACCTAACCTAACCTAACCTAACCTAACCTAACCTAACCTAACCTAACCTAACCTAACCTAACCTAACCTAACCTAACCTAACCTAACCTAACCTAACCTAACCTAACCTAACCTAACCTAACCTAACCTAACCTAACCTAACCTAACCTAACCTAACCTAACCTAACCTAACCTAACCTAACCTAACCTAACCTAACCTAACCTAACCTAACCTAACCTAACCTAACCTAACCTAACCTAACCTAACCTAACCTAACCTAACCTAACCTAACCTAACCTAACCTAACCTAACCTAACCTAACCTAACCTAACCTAACCTAACCTAACCTAACCTAACCTAACCTAACCTAACCTAACCTAACCTAACCTAACCTAACCTAACCTAACCTAACCTAACCTAACCTAACCTAACCTAACCTAACCTAACCTAACCTAACCTAACCTAACCTAACCTAACCTAACCTAACCTAACCTAACCTAACCTAACCTAACCTAACCTAACCTAACCTAACCTAACCTAACCTAACCTAACCTAACCTAACCTAACCTAACCTAACCTAACCTAACCTAACCTAACCTAACCTAACCTAACCTAACCTAACCTAACCTAACCTAACCTAACCTAACCTAACCTAACCTAACCTAACCTAACCTAACCTAACCTAACCTAACCTAACCTAACCTAACCTAACCTAACCTAACCTAACCTAACCTAACCTAACCTAACCTAACCTAACCTAACCTAACCTAACCTAACCTAACCTAACCTAACCTAACCTAACCTAACCTAACCTAACCTAACCTAACCTAACCTAACCTAACCTAACCTAACCTAACCTAACCTAACCTAACCTAACCTAACCTAACCTAACCTAACCTAACCTAACCTAACCTAACCTAACCTAACCTAACCTAACCTAACCTAACCTAACCTAACCTAACCTAACCTAACCTAACCTAACCTAACCTAACCTAACCTAACCTAACCTAACCTAACCTAACCTAACCTAACCTAACCTAACCTAACCTAACCTAACCTAACCTAACCTAACCTAACCTAACCTAACCTAACCTAACCTAACCTAACCTAACCTAACCTAACCTAACCTAACCTAACCTAACCTAACCTAACCTAACCTAACCTAACCTAACCTAACCTAACCTAACCTAACCTAACCTAACCTAACCTAACCTAACCTAACCTAACCTAACCTAACCTAACCTAACCTAACCTAACCTAACCTAACCTAACCTAACCTAACCTAACCTAACCTAACCTAACCTAACCTAACCTAACCTAACCTAACCTAACCTAACCTAACCTAACCTAACCTAACCTAACCTAACCTAACCTAACCTAACCTAACCTAACCTAACCTAACCTAACCTAACCTAACCTAACCTAACCTAACCTAACCTAACCTAACCTAACCTAACCTAACCTAACCTAACCTAACCTAACCTAACCTAACCTAACCTAACCTAACCTAACCTAACCTAACCTAACCTAACCTAACCTAACCTAACCTAACCTAACCTAACCTAACCTAACCTAACCTAACCTAACCTAACCTAACCTAACCTAACCTAACCTAACCTAACCTAACCTAACCTAACCTAACCTAACCTAACCTAACCTAACCTAACCTAACCTAACCTAACCTAACCTAACCTAACCTAACCTAACCTAACCTAACCTAACCTAACCTAACCTAACCTAACCTAACCTAACCTAACCTAACCTAACCTAACCTAACCTAACCTAACCTAACCTAACCTAACCTAACCTAACCTAACCTAACCTAACCTAACCTAACCTAACCTAACCTAACCTAACCTAACCTAACCTAACCTAACCTAACCTAACCTAACCTAACCTAACCTAACCTAACCTAACCTAACCTAACCTAACCTAACCTAACCTAACCTAACCTAACCTAACCTAACCTAACCTAACCTAACCTAACCTAACCTAACCTAACCTAACCTAACCTAACCTAACCTAACCTAACCTAACCTAACCTAACCTAACCTAACCTAACCTAACCTAACCTAACCTAACCTAACCTAACCTAACCTAACCTAACCTAACCTAACCTAACCTAACCTAACCTAACCTAACCTAACCTAACCTAACCTAACCTAACCTAACCTAACCTAACCTAACCTAACCTAACCTAACCTAACCTAACCTAACCTAACCTAACCTAACCTAACCTAACCTAACCTAACCTAACCTAACCTAACCTAACCTAACCTAACCTAACCTAACCTAACCTAACCTAACCTAACCTAACCTAACCTAACCTAACCTAACCTAACCTAACCTAACCTAACCTAACCTAACCTAACCTAACCTAACCTAACCTAACCTAACCTAACCTAACCTAACCTAACCTAACCTAACCTAACCTAACCTAACCTAACCTAACCTAACCTAACCTAACCTAACCTAACCTAACCTAACCTAACCTAACCTAACCTAACCTAACCTAACCTAACCTAACCTAACCTAACCTAACCTAACCTAACCTAACCTAACCTAACCTAACCTAACCTAACCTAACCTAACCTAACCTAACCTAACCTAACCTAACCTAACCTAACCTAACCTAACCTAACCTAACCTAACCTAACCTAACCTAACCTAACCTAACCTAACCTAACCTAACCTAACCTAACCTAACCTAACCTAACCTAACCTAACCTAACCTAACCTAACCTAACCTAACCTAACCTAACCTAACCTAACCTAACCTAACCTAACCTAACCTAACCTAACCTAACCTAACCTAACCTAACCTAACCTAACCTAACCTAACCTAACCTAACCTAACCTAACCTAACCTAACCTAACCTAACCTAACCTAACCTAACCTAACCTAACCTAACCTAACCTAACCTAACCTAACCTAACCTAACCTAACCTAACCTAACCTAACCTAACCTAACCTAACCTAACCTAACCTAACCTAACCTAACCTAACCTAACCTAACCTAACCTAACCTAACCTAACCTAACCTAACCTAACCTAACCTAACCTAACCTAACCTAACCTAACCTAACCTAACCTAACCTAACCTAACCTAACCTAACCTAACCTAACCTAACCTAACCTAACCTAACCTAACCTAACCTAACCTAACCTAACCTAACCTAACCTAACCTAACCTAACCTAACCTAACCTAACCTAACCTAACCTAACCTAACCTAACCTAACCTAACCTAACCTAACCTAACCTAACCTAACCTAACCTAACCTAACCTAACCTAACCTAACCTAACCTAACCTAACCTAACCTAACCTAACCTAACCTAACCTAACCTAACCTAACCTAACCTAACCTAACCTAACCTAACCTAACCTAACCTAACCTAACCTAACCTAACCTAACCTAACCTAACCTAACCTAACCTAACCTAACCTAACCTAACCTAACCTAACCTAACCTAACCTAACCTAACCTAACCTAACCTAACCTAACCTAACCTAACCTAACCTAACCTAACCTAACCTAACCTAACCTAACCTAACCTAACCTAACCTAACCTAACCTAACCTAACCTAACCTAACCTAACCTAACCTAACCTAACCTAACCTAACCTAACCTAACCTAACCTAACCTAACCTAACCTAACCTAACCTAACCTAACCTAACCTAACCTAACCTAACCTAACCTAACCTAACCTAACCTAACCTAACCTAACCTAACCTAACCTAACCTAACCTAACCTAACCTAACCTAACCTAACCTAACCTAACCTAACCTAACCTAACCTAACCTAACCTAACCTAACCTAACCTAACCTAACCTAACCTAACCTAACCTAACCTAACCTAACCTAACCTAACCTAACCTAACCTAACCTAACCTAACCTAACCTAACCTAACCTAACCTAACCTAACCTAACCTAACCTAACCTAACCTAACCTAACCTAACCTAACCTAACCTAACCTAACCTAACCTAACCTAACCTAACCTAACCTAACCTAACCTAACCTAACCTAACCTAACCTAACCTAACCTAACCTAACCTAACCTAACCTAACCTAACCTAACCTAACCTAACCTAACCTAACCTAACCTAACCTAACCTAACCTAACCTAACCTAACCTAACCTAACCTAACCTAACCTAACCTAACCTAACCTAACCTAACCTAACCTAACCTAACCTAACCTAACCTAACCTAACCTAACCTAACCTAACCTAACCTAACCTAACCTAACCTAACCTAACCTAACCTAACCTAACCTAACCTAACCTAACCTAACCTAACCTAACCTAACCTAACCTAACCTAACCTAACCTAACCTAACCTAACCTAACCTAACCTAACCTAACCTAACCTAACCTAACCTAACCTAACCTAACCTAACCTAACCTAACCTAACCTAACCTAACCTAACCTAACCTAACCTAACCTAACCTAACCTAACCTAACCTAACCTAACCTAACCTAACCTAACCTAACCTAACCTAACCTAACCTAACCTAACCTAACCTAACCTAACCTAACCTAACCTAACCTAACCTAACCTAACCTAACCTAACCTAACCTAACCTAACCTAACCTAACCTAACCTAACCTAACCTAACCTAACCTAACCTAACCTAACCTAACCTAACCTAACCTAACCTAACCTAACCTAACCTAACCTAACCTAACCTAACCTAACCTAACCTAACCTAACCTAACCTAACCTAACCTAACCTAACCTAACCTAACCTAACCTAACCTAACCTAACCTAACCTAACCTAACCTAACCTAACCTAACCTAACCTAACCTAACCTAACCTAACCTAACCTAACCTAACCTAACCTAACCTAACCTAACCTAACCTAACCTAACCTAACCTAACCTAACCTAACCTAACCTAACCTAACCTAACCTAACCTAACCTAACCTAACCTAACCTAACCTAACCTAACCTAACCTAACCTAACCTAACCTAACCTAACCTAACCTAACCTAACCTAACCTAACCTAACCAGTCCCGCGCCAACCGCCGAACCGAACGCGGCATTTTTTGGCCGCTCCGCGCTCGAAAAATCGCAAAAGTGGTAAAGTTACAGCGAATCATACGGTGTTATACATCAAAAGTTGCGCGCTGGCGCCCCCTACACGACAGTGAAAAAATTTTTGTGATCGGACAACTCTACGCGAAGTTACGGTACTTTTTAATTTTTCTCTGACGCGACTCGCGCATAAACACGCGTGCGGCGCGCGATTTCGATCGAGCCGTCGCGTACCTGAACTAGCCGTTCGGTGCGCTATACCATCCCGTAGCCACACACCAAATTTCAGATTTTTCTGGCAAATAGTTTAAAAGTTATAGAACATTTTATCTCTGGTGACAACAGTTTTACGTTAACTTTCAACTTTGTTTACATACTACGCTTATACCTGACTCCTTCGGTGGTAGGTCTGATCGCACATAAAGTGTAAAAATAGTGTTATAGCCGTGTGCCAAATTTGGCAATTCTAGAACCAGTACTTTGCAAATTAGCGAACATTTTAACATTTTAGACTCAAGTTTTCTTTGCGACACGAACATATTACACATACTATGCTCTGCACGCAATTCCTGTGTACAACATCGTAAATAATCAGACAAACCCCATGGCCCCGCCAGCTGGCAGGAGCATGGCTCCCCCCGCGCCCCTCCCCGCGTCTGCGGAGACGGCCAGGGACCTGGAGTCCCTCAAATATGTTATCTCCACCCTCACTGCGGCCATCGTTAAAGCGGTGCACGACGGCAAGAGTGTTACCTCGGCCAACAAGAAGGTCATCTGCGCCGCGGCCGAGGAGATCCGTCGTGCAACGCAAACGTTCACGTCGACGTACACACCAACATCCGCGACTCTTCCCCCCCGGACACCCCCCGTGCCGGAGGCCTCAGGCGAAACGTCTGCCGCCCGCGACTCCGCTGCTCCGGCCGCCGCCGTCGCCGCCGCCTCCGCCGACGAGGCCCTACGGGCTGATTCGGTGGGCGCGGCGGCGGCTGCGACGGCTCCCGAAATCAATATCAATATTGAAAACCTGCGAAGAGAGCTCAATAACTGCACTGAGGAAGTTAGAAGACTGCGCAGCGACCTCGCTGCGGCTCCCCCCGCAGCGGCTCATAAACAATTCAGTAAATGTGTACGGGAGGAGGTGGGTAAGCTGAGAGGCGAGCTCGCCTCCCCCGCGTCGGCGGCGGCGAGGCCCTCGTACGCGCGGGTGACGCGAGCGGCGCCGGCGCCGAAGACCTTAGCGGCTTCACCGCAGCCCCTGCCCCCCCCTGCCCCCCCTGTCTCGCGGCCGGCTATAATCGTCGCCGCGAAGCAAGCAGTGCAGACGCGCCAGGAGACCATTGAGGCTTGGCGCAAAAGCATAAGCTTTCGCGGGAGCGATTATGGTCCGGCACTAATCCGGCCCATTTCTAACAACAAGCTCAGGGTCGAATTCGAGACGGCTAAACAACGGGACGATGCACTCGAGCGACTTGGCAGCTCTGAGACGGTGAGCGCCGAGCCTGCTCGCAGGCTTCGGCCAATGCTCATTCTTAAAGGCATCGCCAAGGATGTGGCGCCGGAGGAGCTCGCGTGCATTGTCGCCGGCCAGAACCCGGGTTTGTGCGCCACACAGACGGACGGAGGGCTGAGGCTCCGCTTCAAGCGAAACAATCGCAACCCTGACAGGTACAACGCCGTCCTCGAGGCCGAACCCGGGGTCTGGCGTAGGGCCATCGAGGCGGGAAGACTCTACGTGGACCATCAGCGGGTACACGTGGAGGACTTCTCGCCTTTTCTGCAGTGTTTTTCGTGTCTGCAGTTTGGCCACACGCGGAAAAACTGCAGGAGCGAATCGCACTCACCCTGCGCTTTCTGCGCGGATTTGACCCATAGGGAGGCGGACTGTCCCGCTAAGCTGAATAAAAATACACCGAAATGTTTCAATTGCAATGAGCGAAATATAAAATTCAAACTCCAATCGTCGGTCGTCCATAAGGCCACCTCAAATGCGTGCCCCATACTACGCGCCATGAAGAGGCGCGTAGAACAAACGATAGACTACGGTCAATAATCTTAAGTTAACTTCACTTTTCATGCTCCAGTAATAGTCTTATACCTGATTTAATTGTAATTTTAATTTAAAATTTTATTTAAAATGTTTACATACAAATTTGTCCGGCATATTATTTTGTATATACGGAATGTGCTCGACTATTTTTAGAACCGGCCGACGCGTAGTCGGCTCGCACCCTCTCCCCGCGCCCCCGCCTCCCCCGCCTCGCCCGCGCGCGCGCCCGAGACCCTCGGCTCCCCGTGCCGGCCTCCCGACCGGTACGAGCAGCGTAACCTTGAACATGCCCGTGCGTCGTTACAATAATATTATAATAATTATACTAACAATTGTGAATTAATAGGGCGCGCTCGCGGCGCGAGCAGTGATAACCTATATCTACTATCTACTGGGTTAATGGGGTACTTTACACACACTATTAATTTATAATATATAATTAACATAAGCACTCGTATGCACCTACTTGGAAATTAGCCCGTCCGTCTATACAAAACTTAAGCCGACTTTGTTACCCGTTGCTTTGGCGTAGTGCACCCTACGTCTTACTTTTCATTTAGGCTACTTTTAAGCTTATTTTAGTTTTTACATACAAATTTGTCCGCTAGTAGATTTTATATATACGGAAATTTCACATGTAGCCGGCCGGCGCTCGCTCGGCGGCTTTCGTCCATTCTCGGAAACCGGTCGCCGGTAGCGGCTCCCCCGCCCCCCCGCGAGGGGTTGCCGCGTCCCGGCCTCGCCCGGCCACCTTCACGCGGCCCCCTGAGCACTGGCGGCCCGGTCGCTATGTGCGCCGTTTAATCATTTATGTAAATATTATTACACGTTTACGTAAATTTAAAGTGAAAATGAACTTTTCCCTGGGAAAAGGTATCATGTATGCGATTGTATATATAGGGTCCGCTGGCCTAAAAACTGATTCCTGCTAGGTTTGACGACTCTAGCATAGCGGGAAGCGCGTCAATTAATCATTGTCATTTGTAAACGTTGTATGCGATTTTGATTTTGTTTTGCCTTTGTGGCACATTATTATAACTATAAGATT
The DNA here is from genome assembly GCA_964035005.1 of Erebia palarica. NCBI lineage: Eukaryota > Metazoa > Arthropoda > Insecta > Lepidoptera > Nymphalidae > Erebia > Erebia palarica. Next base: position 23,154 of record OZ035989.1, read on the forward strand.
TAAAGTACATACGTCTACGTCAAATTAAGGTGAAATTTATAATAGAGTGCCGTTTCACTGCTCACTTTCATTGTATTGTTAAGAAAATATCCTCAATTTTATTTAAATTCCCAAGTCTATTCTGATCATGTAATATCGTGAAACTTGCATAGAATCATCTGCAAATGCTCTAATTTTACGTGAAAAATGATAAATAAAAACAAAAAAAGGCAATAAGCCCCTTTGAAGCTGGTCACCCATTTGGTTATCGAGCGCTGACTTTGGTGCTTAACCAGCGGGATCGCTTCACAAGCGATTAATCCTGTAGCAGCAGTAATTACAGCGCATTGACAATGATTCTTGCAAAGTTATTAATTTTATTTCATTCTAAATTTCAGCGTTAGTTTATTAATGTTATTATTCTAATCTTAATTTAATTTTATTATATTACCATCACAATGTGTGTATAGCTAAAGATTTTAGCAATTCAGCCTCTGGTATTTGTCAGCGCCATCTATGTTGGTTGGGGAGAACTTCCGGGCTGGGAAATGGGTGAGTGTTTATTTGACACTTTAAACCACCTTCGCGACTTACCAGCACAGCTTCCGGCGCTCGGCGGCGGAGGGCGCTGACAAATGCCAAGAAAACCATACGTTTACGTAAACTCAAAGTGAAAATCAACTTTTTTTCTGGTGAAAGATACCAAGATTGTGACTGCATATATGGGGTCTGTTGGCCCTAAAACTGATTCCTGCTAGGTTTGACGACTCTAGCATAACGGGAAGCGCGTCAATTAATTATTGTTATTTGTAAACGGTGGTATGTGATTATTTTGATTTTGTTTCAACTTTGGGGCATATTATTATAACTATAAGGTATAAGGTAAATACGTGTAAGTTAAATTAAGGTGAAATTAATCTTAAGGTGCCGCTCCACAGTTTATTTCTATTGGACTGTTAAGAAAAATATCCTCTATTTTATTCTGATCATATAACTTTGTGAAACGTGCACAGAATCATTCGCAAGTGTTCTTATTTTATGTGAAAAATGATAAATAAAAACAAAAAAGACAATTATTAGCCCTTTGTAGCTGGTCACCCATCTTGTTACTGGACGCTGTCCATGGGGCTTAACCAGAGGGATCGCTTCGTAAGCGATTAAACCTGTAGCAGTAATCACAGCGCACTGACATTAATTCTTGCAAAGTTATTAATTTTATTTTGTTATTCTAAGTCTCAGCTTTATTTTATTAATATTATCATTCTAATCTTAATTTAACTTTATCGTATTACCATTACAATGTGTGTATAGCTAAAAGATTTTAGCAATTCCAGCCTCTGGTATTTGTCAGCGCCATCTATGCCGGTTGGGGAGAACTTCCGGGCTGGGAAACGGGTGAGTGTTTATTTGACACTTTAAACCACCTTCGCGACTTACCAGCACAGCTTCCGGCGCTCGGCGGCGGAGGGCGCTGACAAATGCCAAGAAAACCATACGTTTACGTAAATTTAAAGTGTAAATCAACTTTTTTCTGGGGAAAGATACCAAGATTGTGACTGCATATATGGGGTCTGCTGGCCCTAAAACTGATTCCTGCTAGGTTTGACGACTCTAGCATAACGGGAAGTGCGTCAATTAAGCAGTGTTATTTGTAAACGTTGGTATGCGATTATTTTGATTTTGTTTTTAACTTTATGGTATATTTGCGTAATCTTAAGGCGTTGACTCGTGGCTCATTTATATGTGGTTATATTATGTATATATTATTGTTACATTTAGGTACTTTACGTATACAAAATTGTATTTATTATTATTGCATTATTTTTTTATATACATCTAAATAATTTAGTATAGTTATGACATTTATTTATATTTATATTAGTCTTTTTTAACACCAGTAATTATATATGTAACACTTATTTAATGCGCTCAGGCGCGGGGCGTCTGGAGACCGAGATGATGTATCAAATGGCAGAAATCGAGGTCTACCAGCGCACCTATACGCAATAACATATTATTATTATACTATTATTATATTATTTTATTATATTATTATTATTATACTCTACTTACTTATTTGTATTATTTATATTAGTCTTTTCTAACACCAGCAATTATATATGTAACACTTATTTAATGCGCTCAGGCGCGGGGCGTCTGGAGACCGAGATGATGTATCAAATGGCAGAAATCGAGGTCTACCAGCGCACCTATACGCAATAACATATTATTATTATACTATTATTATATTATTTTATTATATTATTATTATTATACTCTACTTACTTATTTGTATTATTTATATTAGTCTTTTCTAGCACCAGCAATTATATATGCAACACCTATTTAATGCGCTCAGGCGCGGGGCGTCTGGAGACCGAGACGATGTATCAAATAGCAGAACTCGAGGTCTACCAGCGCACCCATACGCAGCAATAGTTTATTTAGTTATCTTATTATGTTAAATATTATATTTTAGAATATTCATTTATATTTATATTTCTATATTTATACACCACTCATTATATAAATCACTTATTTAAAGCGTTCAGGCGCGGGGCGTCTGGAATCCGAGATCATGTATCCAATAGCAGAAGTCGAGGGTTACCAGCGCACCTATATGCAATAAGATATTTTTATTATTTTTATAATTATTATTATATTATTATTATATTATTTTATTATATTATTATTATTATACTTATATTGTTTACTTTTGCGTTGTAAGCTTACTTTGTGAAAAAAAACTATTGGAACGGGGATCTGACGTATCCAATAGCGGAAGATCTCCGTTCTATAAATTGTGTAATAAAGAAATAAGTGTGGCTCAATTAAATTAAGAAAAAAAAAAAAAAAAAAAAAAAAAAATTAAAAAAAAAAAACCTAACCTAACCTAACCTCCATAACCTAACCTAACCTAACCTAACCTAACCTAACCTAACCTAACCTAACCTAACCTAACCAACCTAACCTAACCTAACCTAACCTAACCTAACCTAACAAAATTTTAATTTTTCTAAAAAATTTCGCATCCTAACCATTTTAACCTAACCTAACCTAACCTAACCTAACCTAACCTAACCTAATTGATCAGATCAATATCGAAAAATCGCAGAATTCCTGCGCCGTTGCCCGAATTTTCCAAATTTTCCAGCGAAACTTTCACAGGGCGTTGCTGTCGACCGGCACTAGCGACCTGCGAAAGAAAAACAAAATTTTAATTTTCACGATTTTCACATTTTTTGGACTTAGAAAAATTTCGCATCAAAATTCAAACTTCCAGATTTTCCTTTAGTTTTCACATTTTCCAGCTCGGGCGAGGCCTGCACGCGAGCGATCGCTCGCGCGCCGCCGTACGACCGGTTTTCCGCGATTTTCCGCCGCGAAAAACGCTTTTGTCGCGTACACCTACTTAGGAAATTTCGACACCGAGGTTACCTTATACCTCGAGATCTCCATACTAATTGATCAGATCAATATCGAAAAATCGCAGAATTCCTGCGCCGTTGCCCGAATTTTCCAAATTTTCCAGCGAAACTTTCACAGGGCGTTGCTGTCGACCGGCACTAGCGACCTGCGAAAGAAAAACAAAATTTTAATTTTCACGATTTTCACATTTTTTGGACTTAGAAAAATTTCGCATCAAAATTCAAACTTCCAGATTTTCCTTTAGTTTTCACATTTTCCAGCTCGGGCGAGGCCTGCACGCGAGCGATCGCTCGCGCGCCGCCGTACGACCGGTTTTCCGCGATTTTCCGCTGCGAAAAACGCCTTTTCCGGGCCCACCCACCCGCCCACTTATCGTTACCGAAGTGGTAGGCAGCGTTACCCTAGGGAGAACCGGAAAATTTTAAACCCCTATTTTGATACCCTGCTTGTGCAGGAAGTTTGTACCTGACGGGGGGAGAACTTGTACACCTCCCCACCACTAATTAGATTGTAAGTTTGGACCTTGGGAGCCTTTACACTCCCAAATCGGTAACTTAGGTTAAGATTTTATTAGACAACTGGGTTGCGTTACACAACCCAGTCATTTTAATTATTTAATAGACTAAACTTTAATTAGGTTAATATTTATTGACAACTGGGTTGCCATTTACACAACCCAGTTATTTTAATTAATTAGTAGACTTTTTCGATTAGGTTAGGTTAAAAATTTTATTAGACAACTGGGTTGCTTTACACAACCCAGTTAATTTACTTATTCATTAGGTATCACAGATTTAGCTAGGTTTATATTTTGTTAGACAACTGGGTTACCCTACACAACCCAGTCATATTTATTACATTAGTTAAATCCACGTAGACATCGTCATTTTACTTAGGTTAGGTTGGTACTTATTGAAAATTTCATATCCATTTTATTAATTATACCTGATATCTGGTTTGCCCTTTACACAAACCAGATATAGTATTACCTCTGATAATGTTTAAAACGCCCCCAAAACTGCCATCGGCGACAGTAACAAAAGCGAAGAAAAACCCCCTCACTCCCAGCCCCATAAAGTCCAGGACGGCCTTTGTTAGCAGGTCAGAGGAAGCCGCTGAGCTGTACAGGAAAGGATTGGAGAACCTTCAGCGATTTCAGAACATTCGAAAAGACGTAAGGCTCCAAATAAAAGAGGCTTTGGATCGGCTATACGAGCTGACCAAAGCAGTACCGGTGGCAAGAAAATTATATGACGAATTCGAGCGGGATAGCGAAAGAGAGAAAGTGGACATGATGACACAAACGAGCGTACCAGATGGTGTAAAGGAGCAAGACAAGAACGAAAATGAAAGTCAGATATTGGCTGGGATTGAGGAAAATTCAAGACTACTCCTTGAAAATGGACGGAAGATGGAGGAGCTAAAGCAAGTAGTAGAGGCGCAGAGAGCAATCCTAGAAAAGACAACCTACGCGGACACGGTGGCAGGAAGCCAAAGTATGGGTAAAAACCCGGAACAGGCACCCCTTCACTCCGTGGTAGTCTCCTCGAGCTGTGAAGAGGAAACTGGGGAGGAAGTCTTGGAGAGGGTAAGAAGGGCAGTAGATGCGAAGGATGGGTGGGTAAAGGTAGAGAGGGTAAGAAAGGCCAAGGATAGGAAGATCGTCATGAGCTGTAAGACAGAGGGAGAAAGAAAGAAAGTGAAAGAAAGGCTGGAAGCTGCGGGGGAGGGCCTCGTCGTCGAGGAGGTCAAGAACAGAAACCCGCTTCTGATTCTGAGGGACGTACTGAAAGTACACGATGACGCGGAAGTTGTCAGAGCCCTCAGAAATCAGAACCGGGAGGTCTTTGGCAGCCTCGACGGCGAGGACGGTTCCCTCGAAATCAAATACAGACGAAACGCGAGAAACCCTCACAACTGCCACATAATCCTAAGTGTCTCGCCCAGGATATGGAAGAGGGCGATCGACGAAGGGAAACTGCGGATTGACCTGCAAAGGGTTACGGTGGAGGACCAATCACCGCTGGTGCAGTGCACCCGATGTCTGGGGTACGGCCACAGTAAGCGGTTCTGTCAAGAACCCGCTGACTTATGCAGCCACTGTGGAGGTCTACATTTAAGAGTGGAGTGCCCAGACAGATTAGCGGGGACTGAACCAGCATGTCAAAATTGTAAAAGAGCGAAAATACAGCAATCAAATCACAACGCCTTTAGCAGGGAGTGCCCAGTCAGAAGCAAGTGGGATGCACTGGCTAGGGCCTCTGTGGCCTACTGCTGAGGTGGTTCCAAGAAATATAATGTACGCTGTAGCAACAGAAAAAACCTGGAATTGCAGAAAATGCAGTGCAACGCCGATTCGCAGGGGAATGGTCAAATATATTTTTGCAGTTAGAGCACAGGATTTTATTCTGATAGAGGGGGAAGTGAAATTTTACCAGAAGGACTTGAAGGACGAAGACAGCACACAACATCTGCGGAAAACAACTGTAGCGGAAAAAATAAACGAAGGTGGTCATGATGAGCATGACCCCCCGTTTGTAATAGAAGAGTTAGAGGTTGTTGTCACGTCTTTTAACCCCAAGAAAGCCCCGAGACGAACATCAGAAATTTTATGTTTAGCATAGATATATATTGGCTACGTATTATAATAATATGAGAACAAATATATATAGTCTAGACATGACAAAGAAGAAAAGAAACATTCATTAGAAATCCTATAACCTAAAATGACCCGCATAATAAAACATTTAAACAAACACAGGCTCTGATCACCACGTCAGAGGTATACTGCCATAAATTTAAAAAAAAAAAAAAAAAAAACCTAACCTAACCTAACCTAACCTAACCTAACCTAACCTAACCTAACCTAACCTAACCTAACCTAACCTAACCTAACCTAACCTAACCTAACCTAACCTAACCTAACCTAACCTAACCTAACCTAACCTAACCTAACCTAACCTAACCTAACCTAACCTAACCTAACCTAACCTAACCTAACCTAACCTAACCTAACCTAACCTAACCTAACCTAACCTAACCTAACCTAACCTAACCTAACCTAACCTAACCTAACCTAACCTAACCTAACCTAACCTAACCCGATCAGATCAATAGCGAAAAATCGCTGAATTCCTGCGCCGTTGCCCGAATTTTCCAAATTTTCCAGCGAAACTTTCACAGGGCGTTGCTGTCGACCGGCACTAGCGACCTGCGAAAGAAAAACAAAATTTTAATTTTTCACGATTTTCACATTTTTGGACTTAGAAAAATTTCGCATCAAAATTCAAACCTCTCGATTTTCTTTTAATTTTCACATTTTCCAGCTCGGGCGAGGCCTGCACGCGAGCGATCGCGCGCGCGCCGCCGTACGACCGGTTTTCCGGGATTTTCCGCCGCGAAAAACGCTTTTTTCGCGTATACCTACTTAGCAAATTTCGACACCGAGGTTACCTTATACCTCGAGATCTTCATACTAATTGATCAGATCAATAGCGAAAAATCGCTGAATTCCTGCGCCGTTGCCCGAATTTTCCAAATTTTCCAGCGAAACTTTCACAGGGCGTTGCTGTCGACCGGCACTAGCGACCTGCGAAAGAAAAACAAAATTTTAATTTTTCACGATTTTCACATTTTTGGACTTAGAAAAATTTCGCATCAAAATTCAAACCTCTCGATTTTCTTTTAATTTTCACATTTTCCAGCTCGGGCGAGGCCTGCACGCGAGCGATCGCGCGCGCGCCGCCGTACGACCGGTTTTCCGGGATTTTCCGCCGCGAAAAACGCTTTTTTCGCGTATACCTACTTAGCAAATTTCGACACCGAGGTTACCTTATACCTCGAGATCTTCATACTAATTGATCAGATCAATAGCGAAAAATCGCTGAATTCCTGCGCCGTTGCCCGAATTTTCCAAATTTTCCAGCGAAACTTTCACAGGGCGTTGCTGTCGACCGGCACTAGCGACCTGCGAAAGAAAAACAAAATTTTAATTTTTCACGATTTTCACATTTTTGGACTTAGAAAAATTTCGCATCAAAATTCAAACCTCTCGATTTTCTTTTAATTTTCACATTTTCCAGCTCGGGCGAGGCCTGCACGCGAGCGATCGCGCGCGCGCCGCCGTACGACCGGTTTTCCGGGATTTTCCGCCGCGAAAAACGCTTTTGTCGCGTATACCTACTTAGCAAATTTCGACACCGAGGTTACCTTATACCTCGAGATCTTCATACTAATTGATCAGATCAATAGCGAAAAATCGCTGAATTCCTGCGCCGTTGCCCGAATTTTCCAAATTTTCCAGCGAAACTTTCACAGGGCGTTGCTGTCGACCGGCACTAGCGACCTGCGAAAGAAAAACAAAATTTTAATTTTTCACGATTTTCACATTTTTGGACTTAGAAAAATTTCGCATCAAAATTCAAACCTCTCGATTTTCTTTTAATTTTCACATTTTCCAGCTCGGGCGAGGCCTGCACGCGAGCGATCGCGCGCGCGCCGCCGTACGACCGGTTTTCCGGGATTTTCCGCCGCGAAAAACGCTTTTTTCGCGTATACCTACTTAGCAAATTTCGACACCGAGGTTACCTTATACCTCGAGATCTTCATACTAATTGATCAGATCAATAGCGAAAAATCGCTGAATTCCTGCGCCGTTGCCCGAATTTTCCAAATTTTCCAGCGAAACTTTCACAGGGCGTTGCTGTCGACCGGCACTAGCGACCTGCGAAAGAAAAACAAAATTTTAATTTTTCACGATTTTCACATTTTTGGACTTAGAAAAATTTCGCATCAAAATTCAAACCTCTCGATTTTCTTTTAATTTTCACATTTTCCAGCTCGGGCGAGGCCTGCACGCGAGCGATCGCGCGCGCGCCGCCGTACGACCGGTTTTCCGGGATTTTCCGCCGCGAAAAACGCTTTTTTCGCGTATACCTACTTAGCAAATTTCGACACCGAGGTTACCTTATACCTCGAGATCTTCATACTAATTGATCAGATCAATAGCGAAAAATCGCTGAATTCCTGCGCCGTTGCCCGAATTTTCCAAATTTTCCAGCGAAACTTTCACAGGGCGTTGCTGTCGACCGGCACTAGCGACCTGCGAAAGAAAAACAAAATTTTAATTTTTCACGATTTTCACATTTTTGGACTTAGAAAAATTTCGCATCAAAATTCAAACCTCTCGATTTTCTTTTAATTTTCACATTTTCCAGCTCGGGCGAGGCCTGCACGCGAGCGATCGCGCGCGCGCCGCCGTACGACCGGTTTTCCGGGATTTTCCGCCGCGAAAAACGCTTTTTTCGCGTATACCTACTTAGCAAATTTCGACACCGAGGTTACCTTATACCTCGAGATCTTCATACTAATTGATCAGATCAATAGCGAAAAATCGCTGAATTCCTGCGCCGTTGCCCGAATTTTCCAAATTTTCCAGCGAAACTTTCACAGGGCGTTGCTGTCGACCGGCACTAGCGACCTGCGAAAGAAAAACAAAATTTTAATTTTTCACGATTTTCACATTTTTGGACTTAGAAAAATTTCGCATCAAAATTCAAACCTCTCGATTTTCTTTTAATTTTCACATTTTCCAGCTCGGGCGAGGCCTGCACGCGAGCGATCGCGCGCGCGCCGCCGTACGACCGGTTTTCCGGGATTTTCCGCCGCGAAAAACGCTTTTTTCGCGTATACCTACTTAGCAAATTTCGACACCGAGGTTACCTTATACCTCGAGATCTTCATACTAATTGATCAGATCAATAGCGAAAAATCGCTGAATTCCTGCGCCGTTGCCCGAATTTTCCAAATTTTCCAGCGAAACTTTCACAGGGCGTTGCTGTCGACCGGCACTAGCGACCTGCGAAAGAAAAACAAAATTTTAATTTTTCACGATTTTCACATTTTTGGACTTAGAAAAATTTCGCATCAAAATTCAAACCTCTCGATTTTCTTTTAATTTTCACATTTTCCAGCTCGGGCGAGGCCTGCACGCGAGCGATCGCGCGCGCGCCGCCGTACGACCGGTTTTCCGGGATTTTCCGCCGCGAAAAACGCTTTTTTCGCGTATACCTACTTAGCAAATTTCGACACCGAGGTTACCTTATACCTCGAGATCTTCATACTAATTGATCAGATCAATAGCGAAAAATCGCTGAATTCCTGCGCCGTTGCCCGAATTTTCCAAATTTTCCAGCGAAACTTTCACAGGGCGTTGCTGTCGACCGGCACTAGCGACCTGCGAAAGAAAAACAAAATTTTAATTTTTCACGATTTTCACATTTTTGGACTTAGAAAAATTTCGCATCAAAATTCAAACCTCTCGATTTTCTTTTAATTTTCACATTTTCCAGCTCGGGCGAGGCCTGCACGCGAGCGATCGCGCGCGCGCCGCCGTACGACCGGTTTTCCGGGATTTTCCGCCGCGAAAAACGCTTTTTTCGCGTATACCTACTTAGCAAATTTCGACACCGAGGTTACCTTATACCTCGAGATCTTCATACTAATTGATCAGATCAATAGCGAAAAATCGCTGAATTCCTGCGCCGTTGCCCGAATTTTCCAAATTTTCCAGCGAAACTTTCACAGGGCGTTGCTGTCGACCGGCACTAGCGACCTGCGAAAGAAAAACAAAATTTTAATTTTTCACGATTTTCACATTTTTGGACTTAGAAAAATTTCGCATCAAAATTCAAACCTCTCGATTTTCTTTTAATTTTCACATTTTCCAGCTCGGGCGAGGCCTGCACGCGAGCGATCGCGCGCGCGCCGCCGTACGACCGGTTTTCCGGGATTTTCCGCCGCGAAAAACGCTTTTGTCGCGTATACCTACTTAGCAAATTTCGACACCGAGGTTACCTTATACCTCGAGATCTTCATACTAATTGATCAGATCAATAGCGAAAAATCGCTGAATTCCTGCGCCGTTGCCCGAATTTTCCAAATTTTCCAGCGAAACTTTCACAGGGCGTTGCTGTCGACCGGCACTAGCGACCTGCGAAAGAAAAACAAAATTTTAATTTTTCACGATTTTCACATTTTTGGACTTAGAAAAATTTCGCATCAAAATTCAAACCTCTCGATTTTCTTTTAATTTTCACATTTTCCAGCTCGGGCGAGGCCTGCACGCGAGCGATCGCGCGCGCGCCGCCGTACGACCGGTTTTCCGGGATTTTCCGCCGCGAAAAACGCTTTTTTCGCGTATACCTACTTAGCAAATTTCGACACCGAGGTTACCTTATACCTCGAGATCTTCATACTAATTGATCAGATCAATAGCGAAAAATCGCTGAATTCCTGCGCCGTTGCCCGAATTTTCCAAATTTTCCAGCGAAACTTTCACAGGGCGTTGCTGTCGACCGGCACTAGCGACCTGCGAAAGAAAAACAAAATTTTAATTTTTCACGATTTTCACATTTTTGGACTTAGAAAAATTTCGCATCAAAATTCAAACCTCTCGATTTTCTTTTAATTTTCACATTTTCCAGCTCGGGCGAGGCCTGCACGCGAGCGATCGCGCGCGCGCCGCCGTACGACCGGTTTTCCGGGATTTTCCGCCGCGAAAAACGCTTTTTTCGCGTATACCTACTTAGCAAATTTCGACACCGAGGTTACCTTATACCTCGAGATCTTCATACTAATTGATCAGATCAATAGCGAGAAATCGCTGAATTCCTGCGCCGTTGCCCGAATTTTCCAAATTTTCCAGCGAAACTTTCACAGGGCGTTGCTGTCGACCGGCACTAGCGACCTGCGAAAGAAAAACAAAATTTTAATTTTTCACGATTTTCACATTTTTGGACTTAGAAAAATTTCGCATCAAAATTCAAACCTCTCGATTTTCTTTTAATTTTCACATTTTCCAGCTCGGGCGAGGCCTGCACGCGAGCGATCGCGCGCGCGCCGCCGTACGACCGGTTTTCCGGGATTTTCCGCCGCGAAAAACGCTTTTTTCGGGCCCACCCACCCGCCCACTTGTCGTTAGACGGGTGCCAGGGAGCAATACCCTAGGGAGAACCAGAAAACTTTAAACTCCTAATTCGATATCCTGCTTGTGCAGAAATCGTGTACCTGACGGGGGGAGAGATTGTACACCTTCCCACCACGATTTGGACTGTAAGTTTTGACCTTGGGAGCCATATACACTCCCGAGTTATCAATTAAAGTTAGGTTAGGTTAGTTAAGTAATTACGATTTTGTTTACCCTTGTTTGTTTTGTTTTTGGGTAACCTGCTTGTGCAGAACTTGTGTACCTGACGGGGGGAGAGATTATACACCTCCCCACCACAAATTAGACTAAATTTTGACCTTGGGAGCCGTATACACTCCCAAGATTGTAACTTAGGTTAGGATTTATTTAACAACTGGGTTGCGTTCACAACCCAGTTACTTTAATTAATTATTAGACGTTGCTTTTTAACCAGATTAATATTTGACAACTGGTTGCCATTTACACAACCTTGTTATTTTAATTACTTAGTAGAACATATTACGTAGGTTAGGTCAGTAAAATTATTTGACAGCGGGATTGCCTCTTACACAACCCAGTTATATCTATTTAATACTAGACATTGTATATTATATTTATTGCATTTGACATCTGGGCTGCTCTTTACACATCCCAGTTAGTATTAGTAATTTAATTAGTTTAGATATTAAATTATGGTGTGTTGATAAAATTATAGAGAGGTATTAATTAGCATATTTATTTATTCTTTTATTTTTGACAGCCCTAACCAAGGTTCCTCATTCAGAATGTCCAAAAACGTGAAAATTGACTCAAAACCAATAAACGCTGCAAACATTACATTAAAGTACGTAGAGGCCAAGAAAGTTTCCAAAAAGGATACGGCTGCTCAGATCGACATTGCACCCCTGGTGAGGTCGGCGTCCGAAAGCCCCCTGGAGGAGCTGGGAGGCATCGCTAACCAGTTGTTCCAGGAGGCCAAATTACAACTTGAACAGTCTGGGAATATTAGGGCAACTATTAAGGAGACCGTCATAGAGTGCCTCAGCTGTATGTATACCATAGCGCTGAGGCTGAGCTCTAGGACGTCGCACCCCGCCGATCAGTCTGTCACCGCCGACTTCACCAGGGAGGTGATGTCCGAGCTGAAGCAACACAAGGAGCTTGTGACAGCGACCACGTCGGGTATGGTTGCCGTCAAAACCCAAATAGAGCAATTAAGAGAAGAACTCAAAAATAACAGAGTCCACGACGATATCTCGTATGCGGCGATGGCCGCTGTAAAGAGAAACAATGAGCCGGTGAAGCCAAAGCCTCAATCTGTCCACTCGTTGGTCGTGTCGTCGGTTGACGCCCATGACACTAGCGAGGACGTCTTAGAGAAAATCCGCACCGCAGTCAACGCGAGGACATCGGGCATACGGGTGGACAGGCTGAGGAAAGCGAGAGACCAAAAGGTAGTGTTGGGCTGCCAGAATCGTGAAGAGTTGGCCAAGGTGGCCGAAAGGTTAAAATCTGACAGCCCAACACTCCTTGTTGAGGAAAAAGCAAACAGGGACCCACTGGTCATAATGTACGGAGTCTTGAGCAGCAATAAGGATGAGGACATTCTGGGGGCCCTGAAGAGCCAAAATGAGCACATACTGGGGGCGATACCTGAGGTGGACTACAGGGCGAGTGTGAGATTCCGAAGAAAGGCGAGGAACCCACTCGAGTGCCATGTGGTCCTGCAGGTGTCGCCGCCAGTGTGGCAACGGCTCACAGATGCGGGCAAGGTCCACATCGACCTCCAGCGTGTGGGAGTCAGAGACCAGTCTCCGCTGGTTACGTGCTCCAGGTGTCTCGGCTACGGACATGGTCGTAAGACATGTCAGGAGTCCGTAGACACCTGCAGCCACTGCGCAGGTCCACATCTGCGCAGTGCGTGTCCGGCGTGGCAGGCTGGAGACCAACCCAAGTGCTGTAACTGTCAGAGCGCCCGACTGGACCGGACGGACCACAACAGCTTCGACGAAAGCTGTCCGATCCGGAAAAAGTGGGACGCTCTGGCTAGGTCGAGGGTGGCATATTGCTAAGGGCAACAAAAAGCCAGTACAGGCGACTCAAAATAGCGCGAGTCATGGTGGGTTCGGGTACCATCCCCATGATGAACAAGCCGTCATGCATATCCTTACAGAATACTCTATATATAATGGATGTAGATACGTTACTGAAGTATATATGGGCGGAGGGATATGCATTGACAATCCATGGGAGATGGTAGCCGAACCAAAGTCTGGACAAAAATTTGAATTTGAAGTGGAACTGCAAAGAAAAGACTTAAATCATAGGTGTGCGGCAAAAGATTGTAGTATAATTTATATTATGACAATATAACAAATTACTAAAATGAAGGCGGGCACATCTATGATTTAAGTCAAAAAATTACCACACATGACGGAGCTAAATGAAAAGAGCAAATAATTAACAGATTACCACATACAATAATGAGAAATTACCTATAAATAACAAAATAAAGTATTAGACACACAATTATAATTAAAAAATTATAAAATAATAAATAATAAATTCTAACACTTTACAACTTATAATAACAAAGCATTAAGGACTCAATAAATAACAAAAATTTTAAAATCAAGCGCTAAGAACACAAACATAAAATTATAAACGAAGAATATATCAAGAAACTATTTAAATTTTATAAAGCATAAAATAATAACTGATAAAATTCTTACAATTATAACTAGGATAACAAGGTATTAATGACCCAATAAATAGTAAAATTAAAATTAAGCGTTAAGAATATAAATAGATAAAAATTTCAACATATTCACAACTTATAACAACAGAAATTATAAACGAAGAATATATTAAGAAACTATTTAAAATTTTATAAAGCATAAAATAATAACTGATAAAATTCTAACATTTACAACTATAATAACAAAGTATTAATGGCCCAATAAATAGTAAAAT